>CM077784.1:11868165-11880807 GCA_039737535.1 Lagodon rhomboides
ACCATTTTCAGTATTCAGTATATCATATTTTGATGATTTGATTCATTGTAAAGAATATGTATATCATGGCAGTCTTGAGTTCAAATAATTTCTACAACTGACATTTTTCCATGATGGAATTTGTGGAACACATACTGTCACAAAAAAACATTCATAAAGCTTGGTTCAAGAATGAATCTATTAATCTAAAAATATGATCACCTCAATTAGGTGTTTTTGATAGCCATCAACAAGCTCCTGGAAGGCCTCTGGCTGAATTTTAAACCACTCTTCTGTACAGAATTGGTGCAGTTCATCTAAATCTGTTTGCTTCCAGGCATGGACATTTTTGACAATTCCAGCCTGGTTTAGCCATTCCTTTACCAATTTTGATGTGTTTTGTTTGTCCTGTTGGAACACCCAACTGCACCCAAGACCCAATCTCCTGGCTGATGATTTTAGGTTTTCCTAAAGAATTTGGAGATAATCCTCCTTCTTCATTGTTCTTTTTATTTTCATTAGAGCAGCAGATCCACTGGCAGCAAAACAGCCCCATGGCATGATACTACCACCACATGCTTGACAGTAGGTATGGTGTTCTTGCAGTTAAAGGCCTCAACTTCTTGCGTCCAAACATATTGCTGCTCATTGTGGCCAAACAACTCAGTTTTTGTTCATCTGACCACAGAGTTTTCCTCTAAAAAGATTTTTTCTTTGTCCATGTGATCAGCAGCAAACTTCACGTGAGCTTTAAGGTGCTGTGTCTGGAGCAAGGGCTTTTTTCTTGCACAGCAGCCTCTCAGCTCATCCATCCATCCATCCATCCATTGTCATCCGCTTTATCCGGGGTCGGGTCGTGGGGGCAGCACTTTCAGCAGCAAGCCCCAGACTTCCCTTTCCCTGGCCACGTCGGCTAACTCTGACTGGGGAATCCCCAGGTGCTCCCAGGCCAGAGAGGAGATATAATCCCTCCACCTGGTCCTGGGTCTACCCCTAGGTCTCCTCCCAGTTGGACGTGCCAGGAACACCTCCCTAGGAAGGCGCCTTGGTGGCATCCTCATCAGATGCCCGAACCACCTCAACTGGCTCCTTTCCACACAAAAGAGCAGTGGCTCTACTCCGAGTCCCTCCCGGATGACTGAGCTTCTCACCCTATCTATAAGGGAGATCCCAGCCACCCTGGGGAGAAAACCCATTTCGGCCACTTGTAACCGCAATGTCATTCTTTCGGTCATGACCCATCGCTCATGACCATAGGTGAGGGTAGGGACAAAGATTGACCGATAGATCGAGAGCTTTGCTTTCTGGCTCAGCTCCCTTTTCGTCACAACCGTGCGGTCTAGCGCATACAACACCACACTCGCTGCTCCGGCTCTCCGGACGATCTCCCGTCCCATCATCCCCTCACTCGTGAACAAAACCCCGAGGTACTTAAACTCCTTCACTTGGGGCAAGGACTCCCCACCCGGAGTAGGCAAGCCACCAGTTTCCTACTGAGAAAAAAAACAATGGCCTCAGATTTAGAGGTGCTGATCCTCATCCCTGCTGCTTCACACTCAGCTGCGAACCGATCCAGTGAGCATTGTAGATGTAAAGCCAATGATGCTGTCAAGACCACATCATCTGCAAAAAGCAGTGATGCGATCTCCAGGCCACCGACCTGTAACCCCTCCACACCACGACTGCGTCTCAAAATCCTGTCCATGTATATCACAAACAGGATTGGGGACAAGGCACAGCCCTGGCGGAGGCCAACACCCACTTGGAACCAGTCCGACTTACTTCTGAGTACACGCACACAGCTCTCGCTCTGAGAATATAGGGATTGGATGGCCCTGAGAAGGGACCCCCTCACCCCATACTCCCGCAGCACCTCCCACAGAGCATCCCTGGGGACCCGGTCATACGCCTTCTCCAGATCCACAAAACACATGTGGACTGGGAGATTGTACTCCCAGGCCCCTTCCAGGATCCCTGCAAGAGTAAAGAGCTGGTCCGTTGTTCCACGACCAGGACGGAATCCGCATTGTTCCTCTTCAATCTGAGGTTCAACCATCGGCCAGACCCTCCTTTCCAGCACCTTGGAGTAGACTTTCCCAGGCAGGCTGAGTAGTGTGATACCTCTGTAATTGGCACACACCCTCTGGTCCCCCTTCTTAAAGATAGGGACCACCATACCTGTTTGCCACTCCTTCGGCACCGTCCCCGACCCCCATGCAATGTTGAAGAGGCGTGTCAACCAAGACAGCCCTTCAACACCCAGAGCCTTCAGCATTTCTGGTGGTATCTCATCGATCCCTGGGGCTTTGCCACTCTGGAATTGTTTGACTACCGCAGTGACTTCACCCAGGGAAATCGGGGATGATATCCCATCATCCTCCAGCTCTGTCTCTGCTACAGAGGGTGGCTGAGAGGGATTCAGGAGGTCACCAAAGTACTCCTTCCACCGCCCTATGACCTCCTCAGTTGAAGTCAACGAGGTCCCATCCTTGCTGTACACAGCTTGGATGGTTCCCCATTTCCCCCTTCTGAGGTGCCAGACGGTTTTCCATAAGTGCCCCGGCGCTGCCCGAAAGTCTTTCTCCATGGCCTCACCAAATTCCTCCCACACCCGCTGCTTTTCCTCTGCCACAGCTGCAGCTGCTGCCGTTCGGGCCCATCGGAACCCCAAGACTGCCTCCCCTGGGACAACATGTACCTAAAGTACTCCTTCTTCAGTCGGACGGCTTCCCTGACCACCAGTGTCCACCATGGTGTCCGAAGGTTGCCGCCCCTTGATACTATGGCCACAGGACACAGCTGCAGCTTCAACAATGGAAGCATTGAACATTGTCCATTCAGGTTCGATATCCCCAGTCTCCACAGGGATGCTAGAGAAGCTCCTTCGGAGGTGGGAGTCGAAAGCCTCTTGGACAGGGGCCTCCCCCAGACGTTCCCAGTTTGGCCGCACTACTCGTTTGGGCTTACCAGGTCTGTCTAGGGGTTTCCCCCGCCACCGAACCCAACTCACCACCAGGTGGTGATCAGTTGACAGCTCTGCCCCTCTCTTCACCCAAGTGTCCAAAACACACGGCCTCAGATCAAATGATACAATCACAAAATTGATCATTGACCTTTGACCTAGGCTGCTCTGGTACCACGTACACTTATGGGCATCCTTTTGTTCAAACTTGGTGTTCATTATAGACAGACTGTGGACTAGCACAAAAGTCTAATAATAGAACACCACTCGGGTTCAGATCGGGGATGCCGTTCCTCCCAATCACACCCCTCCAGGTATCTCCACCATTGCTGATGTGCGTGTTGAAGTCTCCCAGAAGGACCACGGAGTCCCCGAACTGCCCTTCGGTGAATATGCACAAACAACAGTCAGAGTTTCCCCCCCCCAGCCCTTAGGCGTAGGGAGGCGACCCTCTCGTCCACCGGGGTATACTCCAACACGGCGGCGCTCAGCCGGGGACTTGTGAGTAACACCTTTGGCAACCCCGGAGAAGAATAGTGTCCAGCCCCTGTTATAACTGTGGTCATATTTTGTAGTCTGTTGTATATTTGTGTGTGCCCTGTGTTTCTTCTTGTCCATTTACTACATAAATAGGAAGGTTACATCCCCGGGAAATGATTGGTGGAATGATTCCAGGCCCTAGCCCGTGATTGGATGCAGCTAAGAAACCACCTGGATATATAAGGAGCCAAGATGGTGGCCGCCGGTGGGCAACCGGCATTTCCTCATCCTCCTCCTCTCCCAACTGGCCACACTTCTGTTTTGTAAACCCTCTGTTTGAGCAAGTAGACAGTTTCTTTTGAACAGTAAGAGTGGACTGCCAGTTTTGTTGATCTTGTTTTCTCCTGTTTTAAGTAGTTAGGGAGGTAAGTTTATTGTCATTTGTTTTCATAAGTTAGTATCTTATTTCCCAGACAGGATCGTTTTGTTTGTTATTTTGGCCTTGGTCCACCCTGAAGCCTATTACCTTAGTTATTCTTATATGTTCTTTGCAAGTGTTGTAAATAAATCATTTTTCGTTATCTACAAAACCAAATCGCTGTACGTGGCTACTTGGGAGTTGCGGAAGATGGGGCCTATTCACGTTATGCTCTAGGCACCCCTAGACTGGGGCATAACATCCCTATCAAGGAGTTTGGATCCAGAGCCAATGCTGTGCGTGGAGGTAAGCTCCACCAGATCCAACTGGTAACGCTCCACCTCCTGCACCAGCTCTCAGCTCATGTTGATGTAAAACACACTTGACTGTGGAGTTCCTCAGACTTTTCCATTGTAGTGTTTGTGGCTGAGTCTAAAATGGGCCCAGAAAAGTCACAAGATATCAATCATAATCATGCAGGGGAAGTTAAGATTTGATTCAAACTTCTTGTTACATCAACAAAATTGGTCATTTGACCCAGTCGATTTGGCCACATTTTCAGAGGACCCATAATAAATTAAAATTTGAAGCAAGCCTCATGAATGTTTTTGTCACAAAGTAGTCTGTGTTCCTCTTATTCCATCACAGAAACATGATCTGTAGAAATCATTGGAACTAAAGACTGCCAAGATATACATTTTCTTTACAAGCGTATGTACACCTTTGACCAACACTGTATATTTAAAAGCTGATCAATGTTGTCTTCACAGCTTGTTTCGAACTTGTTTTCTGCCCAAGTGGACAGTAAATCAGTTGTTGCTGTTTCACATTCTCTGTGCACTAAAGGATGATAAAGATATTAATGTCTTGCAGTTGTCTCTGTATGTAAGACAGGATTGATGATATTGCAGGATTTGTCAGAAGTTAATGACTGCTACAAACTCAGCAATGACACAATTTAAATTTTATGGTCTTTTTTAATATATCTATTTTTTTTAGAAATCAGGAGCCTATAGCATGAACTTTTATATGGAACACCGAATGTTTTTGAACATGTCTGCTGCTAAAACAGACGGGGAGATTTCCTCCACTGAACTCAGAGTGACTTTATGAAGCATTGTTTTCTTTGGCAGAGCAAACGGGGTGAGAGGAAATGAAACTAAAGACACTTGATCCCCTCATATGCCCTGTACCAAACACACACACGCACGCACGCACGCACACAAGCACACACACACACACACACACACAAACCCCACAGCTCCCAGTGCAGCTGAATTAATGGTAAGTTACTCTAGAATTAAACATTCTCTCCATGCAAACGCACACACACACACACACACACACACACACACAGGTTGTTTAGTTGTCTGTTAGAAATGTGTGTGTGTGTGTCTGTGTGTGTGTTGTGAGTGCTGTGGGTAAGTGTGTACTCAAATGCTTGTCTGTGGTTTTTGTGTGCATGCGCTGTCAATTGATTTCCCTGGCTGATCAATAGCATTTAAGCCCCTTAACTACCTTCCATACCATCTGTTATAACAGACAGCGTACAGGTGTGTGTGTGTGTGTCTATGCGTGTGTGTGTGTTTGTATGTATCTCCGTTAAGATATCTTTGCCATCTTTCCTCACAAACGAAATGTATAAATCAGCATACACAGGGGGGACAGAAGGCTGGAGGAAAAATCGAAAGAGAAATCTTACAAGGAGAGAGATTCACAAACAGATGATAACTCTACATCTCTTTAATGATCGAGAGCTGTGCCCGCCAGGCCAAAGTTATCCTCCACGTTGAAAGAGCAACTACAGCCTTGTCTCTAGGTAGAGGGAGCCAATTAGCAATGTGCGGTAGTATTTACATTTTTTGGGCTATCTATCATGCTAATCGGCCGGTCGATTTATCAGCCGGGTTGTGATTAATGCAAGGTTAGGGCAGCGGGTGTCCTGTGGCTGAAGGTAGATGGAAAACAACAATAACAAGTAGAAAAGAGGGATTCGTCTCCCTGTGCTCAGTAGGAGAGGACGAGTGTAGGAGGAAGCTGAAATCTATCCCATATTACTTAGCCTCTCCTCTCTTTCCAATCAATCCAAATTTGCATGCAGAGAGAAAAAGAAGAGGCACAACGGAGAGCGGAGAAAGTAGCGAAGGGGAGATGCTGTTGTCTTTAGTTTTATGAAGTTTTTTTTTTTTTTTTTTTTCTTTTTGGTAGGGTGAATGGTGGGAAAGCAATATCCTGCAGGCCTTTTAATCATGTGATGACGGGCCCAGGACCTGTCTCAGTATGTGTGTGTGTGTCTGAACTGTGGCCCCATTGATCAAAGCCAGTGCTGGTGTGATGGGATAGAGGGACAGGGCTGGCCGTGGACACAGCGGCTCTCCGGCTCCCTGCCGTCCTTCCCAACACCGCTCAGGCCGGCGCGGGGCCATTTGTCAAAGTTTTATCTGATTCCAGAGGTATTGGATCTATCAGTCATCGCGTATGAGAGAGGAGATTGACCTCCTCTATGGGCATTTTTCTAAATTAGACCCAGCTGATATTGGAGTGACACAGCCTGCCATTATAGGTGACAAAAGCAGTGTAAAGCAGCCTCATTAACACCGAGTGTAACGCTGTAATTTGATTGTAAGAGGGGGTTTGGGAGAGGTGGGGGCAGGTGGGATTTTGAGTTGTGTTAGAGGTGTCCCTGGAGTCTAAGTGGTTTCTCCCCTCTCCCTAGGTTTTAGATTGCCTTCCAGACTGACAAAGCACCTGCCAGACATTCATCAACGATCCCATCCATCTGTCCATCAGGTCGGCGGTCCACTCGGTCATCAACAGGTAATGCCTGGCGGCCGGGTTGGCTGCTGATAATGAAAGATAGGAAAACATCACACACTCTGTCACCCAGTGTTAAGGCCCATATGTATCCCACTTAAGACAAAACATGCATCTCATGCATTGCTCTCCGTACGTCCGAGCCTTTCTCTTTCTCACTTTTCCTTTCTCCCATATCCGTGTTTTACATGATTCTTAATCATTTATCATTTCAGTGGAGTAAAGTCAAAGATCAATGTTGTTTTGTAATTTTCTAATCTCATTTCAGGAAAAATAAAAGAATTTTTTCCGCGTGTGAGTTTTTGAGCTAATGCTGCGGTGGTTGGACTAACAAGCAGCCGTTTGAGCACGTTCCAGCTAAATTGCCCCGACTATATGTTTAGTTTTCTGGCAGACAGCACTGGTTAATTGCCGCTTAATTAGCTGTTTTACCCAGAATGCTTTGACCCACTTGGGACAGGTCTCTCATTAGAGGCAAAGCATCTGAACTCATCGTGGATTCTAAAAACATACTGCACCAAAAACACAATTATCAGCATTTAGACGCATACGTTTTAGAAAAGGTGTTGTTTTTTTTTGTTTTTTTCTTTCTTTTTTTTATTGCAACTTCACAGCTAATACTCCACGGACTCACTAGCAGTGACACTGGCTTTCAACTTTTCGAGTTTACTTTCTGCTTCACAGATGCGGTCAGAAAATAGTAATTTGAGATGTTTCCATACTGTACAGAGGGTTTTGTTTTTATTTGAGTTATTCTCGGTAAGAAGCCCTACACAGCCATCATTTTTTTTTCACCAGGTAAATCAGGCTTTGAAAAGATGTTTGATGTAATATTCTTGACAGTTACTCATTAGAAATGCCAATAAATGTGACAATGGAAGAGCTCAGAACAAGCTAAAGAGAGTAAAGCATGGCTGTTTATCCCTGAATTCAGAAGTCTTTGAGTTCATGTCATGGTGGTTGTGTTATTGCTGATGTTATTGGTGATGCTCCGAGGCCCCAAAGGGCCCCCTCTGGTAACAGTTCAAGCCCAGTGAGCAACCCTTGCTCTGGCTCAGCACCCTCCTGGCTACATCAATATGCCCCCAAGTTTCTACAACAAGCACAAACACACCAGCACACCATTACACTTCAATAAGACCTGCATCCACCGACATTAAAGATTGAGCTTTGCTGGCATGAAGACAAGCTGTTTCCTCTGTAAACTTTCTTCCTGCGTTATCAGTCACACTTCAAACTGGCAAGTCAGACACCCTGGATGCGAAGACTTACAGTCAAAGCTTTTAATTCTGCTCGGTTCGATGCCCATCCCTCTCCCTCCCTGTCTGCCTGTGAATCTGTTTCCACTGACTAAGAGCAAAAAGGCAGAGACGTGCGGCTTCCACCATACAGATATTGGCAGAGTGTCATCGGAATGAATGAACCGCTCTTGCATCGCAACTGCCAACTTGTCAGCCGTGAGCTGGGATGCATGACTGACACCCCCTGATTGGTCGATTTAATATAGAGAGAGACGGGGGGAAGTAGACTGGTGCCTGCCTTCCCTGAGCTTTGCTAAAGCGGGAGATGGAGGGAGAGGTGTAAGTCCATTTGTCGAAGACGTGAAGCGCTAACTCTCTAGGTATGGGCCTATATGCCTTGTTAGAGAGAGGGAGATTTTTTTTTTCATGCAGGGGAGAAGCATGGGAGTTAGCATGCAGTTTGTTATTGCTTCACCCAGGATGTTTCTGACAAATCGACTCAGACAGCCGTCAGACAGTATGGCAGAACAAGACGTTTGAAAAAGTGGCGTCAAACCAAAGTACAGGACAAAGTTCTGAGCAAAGCTGGCGATCGGATTGGCTTACAAGATCAAACTATCATCCTTATCAATGTAACTCTTCTGATTGGACAAAACGATGCATGCCATATGATCATTGTGCGATTAATGTAAAGGTGTTTCATGGGCACAGAAACTCAAAATGTGGCTTTATTGTTGAACACACCATCTGACCCAAGAGCTTCAATTAGGATATGAACATTTGACCTTTTCTGTGATTGTTATTTATATTCTCTGTGTGCCACAGGTGACAACTTGTCAATTATCGTCTTTGTATCTCTGACTGTACTGTAAATGCAATCATACTGCATATGGGGCATATAGAGGCACGTCCTTAGTTTGTTTCCATACTTGACGATGGCCTTTATGCCTAATGGTGGTTACGGACACCCTATTGAGATACTTTTGTATTTTTGCTGTATTATTACTATTTTTCTTTGTTTCGGGATGTGTTATGGACACCAAATGTAGTGTCTACCCTCTATGATATAGTCTCTTGTGTGTGTGTGTATATGTGTATATTAGAGTATGGATATTTGTTTTGGTTGGGAAGACTTTTTGAGTGTCATCTCACACTTGAACATCACGTACATATTCAGGCAGAATGTGATTTATCATATTTACCTGCATGTATAAATGCATATATTTTTATACCTTTGCATTTTAACTGACCAGATAATATGTCCACGTGTCTGCTCAGGTTAGTTTTCATGTGACTATTCTCTGCGTACATAAGAGCTGATGCGATTCGTCACTCTGGTCTGATGAAGAGCAGCGTCGCTCAGTTTGTCACTACTTTTGTGCTTTAAACAAGTGTATATAGGAGCCCTGGAGTGCTAGCTGTCTTGTCATTTCAAGTTTTGCTCACTTTTATGGTTTGGATGTGTGTGTACACTACTATTTACAAAGTCTAACTGTCATTGACCAGTGTTTATTGACATGTAATTTGAGACTAGTTAAATTCCTGGTATGGCCATTCGATAAGGTGTCAGGTGTGATAGACTGTAAACACACTTAACATTACACATAAATTTACTGAGAAATTAAAAAAATATATATATGTTGCTGTCAAAGCTTTGCTGGAGCTTCGATACATCAATACCGCTTTCCTGTTTTCACACCATGTATGAACATTCCTTCTCTTTTCCCAAATCAGCCATCGCCAAACACCATCACCGGTGATTAGAATTGATAATTTAATGAAATCGTTGATTCAACAATCAGTCTCATTTATCAACAGTATAGCTCAATCACCCTGGATTTGTTCTGCAGAAAACCACTGTTTGTGCTGCAGCATAAGTCACTCTGCAGCTTCCTTTTGGCTGTGTGGGACTCTGGTTTACTCTGTTTGAGAAACTGCTGTGCAGCTGGATGCTGACAGGCCGAAGCAGAACGCACTCTGTTTCAGCATGTAATTTCATGTTACTGGGAATCTAACATTATTGTTTTTCCCCCCCGCGCTCCAATTTAGAGACAAATCAATATTCAGCTTTGTTTATCAAAGTGACAGCTCCTGGATATTGCATTTTGCATTTTTATGTTTTCTTTTATAAGCGGGTATTAAAACATAATATATCTGAAGTCTTGGTTTTATGGGCTGACAAAGGGTGGGGAGGCGCTGTTAATGGTGTAAAACAGTTGAGAAATGGCAGCTGCTCCTGTTCATACACTCATAGTTACAAATATCCATCACATACATCAGCATCAGTGTTTGCCTAATGAAGATGCTCTCTCTCAGCGAGTGTCGTTGATAATAGACAAAAACTGCAGCAAAATTCTAGTAGGAGTGTGTGTGCACACGTGGTGTGTCTGTGTGTGTGTGTGTGTGTTTGTGTGGGTGCTCACGGCTACTCATACATACAGGGTAAGTCTCCTTTTGACGCTCAAGTCCCAAATCATGCATTATTTGCAAACCAACCATAAAGAAATGACAATGGCAACCCTATGCATACAAATCAGGACCCATTATCTGCCTCAGTCTGTCAGTTAGCGTTCCGTATGTGAGGGGAGACTTGGCCGAGGGGAGTCGTACCCGAGATCCTGATAAATGCTTTGGCTGATTCCCCTTGTGAGTGATGGAGCACTAACCCTGTTTAGCTTCTTTAATATACTTGTATTAGCATGAATAAATAACGAGTGTGTCCGGATGCTACAAATATTTGATTGTGCCACTGTAATAGGCTGGTGTTCTCCGTCACATGATGCCACTGTGACTCTCTTGGTGTCGCAGCTGAGGCAGACTGACATCGATCTTTATCGCCTGCCCCCTAAATCAATTACAAACCCTCAGAGAGAGTGCCAGAGAGGGGCGAGCGGGTGATGATGACTGGGGGGGTGTGTGTGTGCCATTCCAGCTGTGCCAAGCTGTCTTGTCTTTTGTAAGCCCCGTTTTTTACAACGAAAAAAAGGGTGTTCCACACGCATGAGGTGGGGAGAACAACACACGTCTCCAGCTCACAAAACTTAGCTTTACCTTGTTGATGATCTGACATTTCCTTTTGTAACATAGATAAATTGCATGGTAGCCAGTGTGTACATATAGAGATCTAGGAGGTGATGAATGAAAAAGTATTGAGACATCACCCTAGTAGCTGCTTTCCTGTCTCCATACTGTCTGTTTTTGCAACACTTTAATACCTGCCCTTTCCTGAAAAGCCCAGTCTGCTCTGATTGGTCAGTTCCCACAGGCCTGATCAGACACCACCCACAGAGTTTCTGCATCAGCTCTGCTGGTGTTATTGCGACCACAGCTGGGCTGGGAGCATGGATGAGGGCAGGGACTGTATACAACCTCACGGAGGTCCAGTCACAGATGACTCGTTTAAAGGCAGGGTCTCTGAATACAAGAGGCCTGAGTGTATTGATACTTTCACAGTATTTAAATCCCTTCTTGACCTACTTTACAATAGTAAAAGACACAGAATCTTTCTTTCTATAATATACTTTGAAGTGGAGGCCTCCTAGCAGCTTTTTGCTAATATTCTGCAATTAAAACATGTGAATTCTCAAATGTTTGCAATCTATGTAATCTTTGTCTCGAGTCCAGCAGGTCACTGTTCAGCTTCTATCTTTGCACAGCAAGCTGACTGAAACAGTGATGCATTGTGTTTGGAAATTGGAAGTCAACATGTTTTTTTTTTTGACTATCTTGATAGAAGCTCAATGGCGGTTGCATAAACAACAATATCATTGACTCCATCACACCCATCACTAATGGGCCTTTTGTAGCGCCTCAGTCTTTTTCAGCACACACCATCCCCGTTCTTCCCCAATTCTGTTTCTGGTCCTGACAAGTAATGGAAAGCCCCTCAGAAAAAAATAGCCAAAGCACTGGATTGAGACATGTCTGTCTGAAAACCATAATGTTACAGTTCTTATTATCACGGTCAAAAACCATCCAGTTTGTCCAGTTTGTATCCACTGACTGGGCATTTGCTAAAAGAATATTTGGTAGAGGAGGCCGGTTTGCTTATTTCCTCATGCTGATCCTCTCATTTCCTTTGTTGCTTGAGTTTTTCAGGTGCAGCAGCAGGTAATCCAAGCCATGACATTCCTCATTGTTTGTCGATTATGAAGAGAAAGTGTTGACGACCAACAACTTGATGTGCAGAACAAAATAACTAAAAAGTAAAGTGACACACTTGCAATGCAAAGATGAGGAGATCTCGAGACACGACAGCCAACCTTGGCCAGAAAATGAAGAGCTAAACACCTAGCTGCTGTAGGCTAACAGCATTTCTAAGTCTTTCCTTTTCCCCCTTTTTCTCAGCTCACTTTCCCTCCCCAGCCGGCTGACAGATGCCTTGTACACACCTCCCACACATGCGGCATTAAGCCATTTGACCTCTGAACCCTCTCTGACAGGGTTGGTAAAGAGAAGGACAGATACACCGAGCAGCATGTCCATTAGGCCCAGCAGCCACACTGGAGCCTGCTACAGATAAATAGCACAGTTTAATAGCTATTACTAATGTTGTTTCAGTTTAAATGACAGCTGTCCTAACAGACTCTCGAGAGCCAAAAGCCCCCCCCATACAGTTAGTGCTGCTGTGGGAGACCATTATTGTCAACTTGCAAAGAAAAATGGAGAGTGAAACAGACGAGGTTAAGGAGTTTTAAAAGCTTTCTGATCGCAGATATTTCCATTTTTTCTGCTTTCATGAACAAATG
>CM077784.1:11880907-11910499 GCA_039737535.1 Lagodon rhomboides
CTCAGCTCCCTTTTCGTCACAATCGTGCAGTGAAGTGCATACAACACTACACCCACTGCTCCGGCTCTCCGGTCGTTCTCCCGTCCCATCATCCCCTCACTCATGAACAAAACCCAGAGGTACTTAAACTCCTTCACTTGGGGCAAGGACTCCCTACCTGGAGTAGGCAAGCCACCAGTTTCCTACTGAGAAAGAAAACAATGGCCTCAGATTTAGAGGTGCTGCTCCTCATTCCTGCTGCTTCACAGTCAGCTGTGAACCGATCCAGTGAGCATTGTAGATCTAAAGCCAATGATGCCGTCAAGACCACATCATCTGCAAAAAGCAGTGATGCAATTTCCAGGCCACCGACCTGTAACCCCTCCACACCACGACTGCGCCTTGAAATCCTGTCCATGTATATCACAAACAGGATTGGAGACAAGGCACAGCCCTGGTGGAGGCCAACACCCACTTGGAACCAGTCCGACTTACTTCTGAGTACACGCACACAGCTCTCGCTCTGAGAATATAGGGATTGGATGGCCCTGAGAAGGGACCCCCTCACCCCATACTCCCACAGCACCTCCCACAGAGCATCCCTGGGGACCCGGTCATACGCCTTCTCCAGATCCACAAAACACATGTGGACTGGGAGATTGTACTCCCAGGCCCCCTCCAGGATCCCTGCAAGAGTAAAGAGCTGGTCCGTTGTTCCACGACCAGGACGGAATCCGCATTGTTCCTCTTCAATCTGAGGTTCAACCATCTGGCCAGACCCTCCTTTCCAGCACCTTGGAGTAGACTTTCCCAGGCAGTCTGAGTAGTGTGATACCTCTGTAATTGGCACACACCCTCTGGTCCCCCTTCTTAAAGATAGGGACCACCACACCTGTTTGCCACTCCTTTGGCACCGTCCCCGACCCCCACGCAATGTTGAAGAGGCGTGTCAACCAAGACAGCCCTTCAACACCCAGAGCCTTCAGCATTTCTGGTGGTATCTCATCGATCCCTGGGGCTTTGCCACTGTGGAGTTGTTTGACTACCGCAGTGACTTCACCCAGGGAAATCGGCGATGATACCCCGTCATCCTCCAGCTCTGTCTCCACTACAGAGGGTGGCTGAGTGGGATTCAGGAGGTCACCAAAGTACTCCTTCCACCGCCCTATGACCTCCTCAGTTGAAGTCAACAAGGTCCCATCCTTGCTGTACACAGCTTGGATGGTTCCCCGTTTCCCCCTTCTGAGGTGCCGGAC
This sequence comes from Lagodon rhomboides, assembly GCA_039737535.1. Taxonomy (NCBI): domain Eukaryota; kingdom Metazoa; phylum Chordata; class Actinopteri; order Spariformes; family Sparidae; genus Lagodon; species Lagodon rhomboides. The sequence goes on from CM077784.1 coordinate 11,882,143, forward strand.
GGTTTTCCATAAGTGCCCCGGCGCCGCCCGAAAGTCCCTCTCCATGGCCTCACCAAACTCCTCCCACACCTGCTTTGCCTCTGCCACAGCTGCAGCTGCTGCCCTTCGGGCCCGTCAGAACCCAACCTAGGCTGCTCTGGTACCACGTACACTTATGGGCATCCTTGTGTTCGAACATGGTGTTCATTATAGACAGACTGTGGACTAGCACAGAAGTCTAATAATAGAACACCACTCAGGTTCAGATCGGGGAGGCCGTTCCTCCAAATCACACCCCTCCAGGTATCTCCACCATTGCTGATGTGCGCGTTGAAGTCTCCCAGTAGGACCATGGAGGCCCCCCCTGGAGCCCCATGCAGGGCCCCAGCCAGCCAAGAAGGCCGCATACTACGAACTGCCTTTTGGTGCATATGCACAAACGACAGTCAGATTTTTCGCCCCAGCCCTTAGGCGTAGGGAGGCGACCCTCTCGTCCACCGAGGTATACTCCAACACGGCGGTGCTCAGCTCACCTTTGGCAACTCCGGAGAAGAATCGTGTCCAGCCGCTGTTATGACAGTGGTCATATTTTGTAGTCTGCTGTGTGTTTGTGTGTGTGCCCTGTGTTTCTTCTTGTCCAACTGTATATATAAGGAGCCAAGATGGCGGTGGCCAGTGGGCAACCGGCATTTCCTCATCCTCCTCCTCTCCCAACTGGCCACACTTCTGTTTTGAGCTCTGAGTAGACAGTTTATTTTGAACAGTAAGGGTGGACTGCCAGTTTTGTTGATCTTGTTTTCTCCTGTTTTAAGTAGTTAGGGAGGCAAGTTTATTTTCATTTGTTTTTTTTTATGTTAGTATCTCATTTCCCATACAGGATCGTTTTGTTTGTTATTTTGGCCTTGGTCCACCCTGAAGCCTACTACCTTAGTTATTCTTATATGTTCTTTGCAAGTGTTGTAAATAAATAATTTTTTCTTTATCTACAAAACCAAATCACTGTATGTATCTACTTGGGAGTTGGGGAAAATGGGGCCTATTCACCTTATGCTCTAGGCACCCCTAGACTGGAGCGTAACATCCCTATCAAGGAGTTTGGATCCAGAGCCAATGCTGTGCGTGGAGGTAAGCTCCACCAGATCCAACTGGTAACCCTCAACCTCCTGCACCAGGTTTCAGCTCATGTTGATGTAAAACACACTTGACTGTGGAGTTCCTCAGACTTTTCCATTGTAGTGTTTGTGTCTGAGTCTAAAATGGGCCCAGAAAGTCACCAGCTATCAATCATAATCACGCAGGGGAAGTTAAGAGGCCATGCTACAAAGCAAATTTGATTCAATCTACTTGTTACATCACCAAAACTGGTCATTTGACCCAGTCGATTTGGCCACATTTTCAGAGGACCCATAATAAATTAAAATTTGAAGCAAACCTCATGAATGTTTTTGTCACAAAGTAGTATGTGTTCCTCTTATTCCATCACAGAAACATGATCTGTAGAAATCATTGGAACTAAAGACTGCCAAGATATACATGTTCTTTACTACACCTTTGACCAACACTGTATATTTAAAAGCTGATCAATGTTGTCTTCACAGCTTGTTTCGAACTTGTTTTCTGCCCATGTGGACAGGAAATCAGTTGTTGCTGTTTCACATTCTCTGTGCACTAAAGGATGATAAAGATATTAATGTCTTGCAGTTGTCTCTGTATGTAAGACAGGATTGATGATATTGCAGGATTTGTCAGAAGTTAATGACAGCTACAAACTCAGCAGTGACACAATTTAAATTTTATGGTCTTTTTTAATATATATATGTTTTTTTTTTAGAAATCAGGAGCTTATGGCATGAACTTTTATATGGAACACCAAATGTTTTTGAACATGTCTGCTGCTAAAACAGACTGGGAGATTTCCTCCACTGAACTCAGAGTGACTTTATGAAGCATTGTTTTCTTTGGCAGAGCAAACGGGGTGAGAGGAAATGAAACTAAAGACACTTGATCCCCTCATATGCCCTGTACCAAACACACACACGCACGCGCGCACGCACACACACACACACACACACACACACACACACACACACACACACACACACAAACCCCACAGCTCCCAGTGCAGCTGAATTAATGGTAAGTTACTCTAGAATTAAACATTCTCTCCATGCAAACGCACACACACACACACACACACACACACACACAGGTTGTTTAGTTGTCTGTTAGAAACGTGTGTGTGTGTTTGTGTGTGTGTTGTGAGTGCTGTGGGTAAGTGTGTACTCAAATGCTTGTCTGTGGTTTTTGTGTGCATGCGCTGTCAATTGATTTCCCTGGCTGATCAATAGCATTTAAGCCCCTTAACTACCTTCCATACCATCTGTTATAACAGACAGCGTACAGGTGTGTGTGTGTGTGTCTATGCGTGTGTGTGTGTTTGTATGTATCTCCGTTAAGATATCTTTGCCATCTTTCCTCACAAACGAAATGTATAAATCAGCATACACAGGGGGGACAGAAGGCTGGAGGAAAAATCGAAAGAGAAATCTTACAAGGAGAGAGATTCACAAACAGATGATAACTCTACATCTCTTTAATGATCGAGAGCTGTGCCCGCCAGGCCAAAGTTATCCTCCACGTTGAAAGAGCAACTACAGCCTTGTCTCTAGGTAGAGGGAGCCAATTAGCAATGTGCGGTAGTATTTACATTTTTTGGGCTATCTATCATGCTAATCGGCCGGTCGATTTATCAGCCGGGTTGTGATTAATGCAAGGTTAGGGCAGCGGGTGTCCTGTGGCTGAAGGTAGATGGAAAACAACAATAACAAGTAGAAAAGAGGGATTCGTCTCCCTGTGCTCAGTAGGAGAGGACGAGTGTAGGAGGAAGCTGAAATCTATCCCATATTACTTAGCCTCTCCTCTCTTTCCAATCAATCCAAATTTGCATGCAGAGAGAAAAAGAAGAGGCACAACGGAGAGCGGAGAAAGTAGCGAAGGGGAGATGCTGTTGTCTTTAGTTTTATGAAGTTTTTTTTTTTTTTTTTTTCTTTTTGGTAGGGTGAATGGTGGGAAAGCAATATCCTGCAGGCCTTTTAATCATGTGATGACGGGCCCAGGACCTGTCTCAGTATGTGTGTGTGTGTCTGAACTGTGGCCCCATTGATCAAAGCCAGTGCTGGTGTGATGGGATAGAGGGACAGGGCTGGCCGTGGACACAGCGGCTCTCCGGCTCCCTGCCGTCCTTCCCAACACCGCTCAGGCCGGCGCGGGGCCATTTGTCAAAGTTTTATCTGATTCCAGAGGTATTGGATCTATCAGTCATCGCGTATGAGAGAGGAGATTGACCTCCTCTATGGGCATTTTTCTAAATTAGACCCAGCTGATATTGGAGTGACACAGCCTGCCATTATAGGTGACAAAAGCAGTGTAAAGCAGCCTCATTAACACCGAGTGTAACGCTGTAATTTGATTGTAAGAGGGGGTTTGGGAGAGGTGGGGGCAGGTGGGATTTTGAGTTGTGTTAGAGGTGTCCCTGGAGTCTAAGTGGTTTCTCCCCTCTCCCTAGGTTTTAGATTGCCTTCCAGACTGACAAAGCACCTGCCAGACATTCATCAACGATCCCATCCATCTGTCCATCAGGTCGGCGGTCCACTCGGTCATCAACAGGTAATGCCTGGCGGCCGGGTTGGCTGCTGATAATGAAAGATAGGAAAACATCACACACTCTGTCACCCAGTGTTAAGGCCCATATGTATCCCACTTAAGACAAAACATGCATCTCATGCATTGCTCTCCGTACGTCCGAGCCTTTCTCTTTCTCACTTTTCCTTTCTCCCATATCCGTGTTTTACATGATTCTTAATCATTTATCATTTCAGTGGAGTAAAGTCAAAGATCAATGTTGTTTTGTAATTTTCTAATCTCATTTCAGGAAAAATAAAAGAATTTTTTCCGCGTGTGAGTTTTTGAGCTAATGCTGCGGTGGTTGGACTAACAAGCAGCCGTTTGAGCACGTTCCAGCTAAATTGCCCCGACTATATGTTTAGTTTTCTGGCAGACAGCACTGGTTAATTGCCGCTTAATTAGCTGTTTTACCCAGAATGCTTTGACCCACTTGGGACAGGTCTCTCATTAGAGGCAAAGCATCTGAACTCATCGTGGATTCTAAAAACATACTGCACCAAAAACACAATTATCAGCATTTAGACGCATACGTTTTAGAAAAGGTGTTGTTTTTTTTTGTTTTTTTCTTTCTTTTTTTTATTGCAACTTCACAGCTAATACTCCACGGACTCACTAGCAGTGACACTGGCTTTCAACTTTTCGAGTTTACTTTCTGCTTCACAGATGCGGTCAGAAAATAGTAATTTGAGATGTTTCCATACTGTACAGAGGGTTTTGTTTTTATTTGAGTTATTCTCGGTAAGAAGCCCTACACAGCCATCATTTTTTTTTCACCAGGTAAATCAGGCTTTGAAAAGATGTTTGATGTAATATTCTTGACAGTTACTCATTAGAAATGCCAATAAATGTGACAATGGAAGAGCTCAGAACAAGCTAAAGAGAGTAAAGCATGGCTGTTTATCCCTGAATTCAGAAGTCTTTGAGTTCATGTCATGGTGGTTGTGTTATTGCTGATGTTATTGGTGATGCTCCGAGGCCCCAAAGGGCCCCCTCTGGTAACAGTTCAAGCCCAGTGAGCAACCCTTGCTCTGGCTCAGCACCCTCCTGGCTACATCAATATGCCCCCAAGTTTCTACAACAAGCACAAACACACCAGCACACCATTACACTTCAATAAGACCTGCATCCACCGACATTAAAGATTGAGCTTTGCTGGCATGAAGACAAGCTGTTTCCTCTGTAAACTTTCTTCCTGCGTTATCAGTCACACTTCAAACTGGCAAGTCAGACACCCTGGATGCGAAGACTTACAGTCAAAGCTTTTAATTCTGCTCGGTTCGATGCCCATCCCTCTCCCTCCCTGTCTGCCTGTGAATCTGTTTCCACTGACTAAGAGCAAAAAGGCAGAGACGTGCGGCTTCCACCATACAGATATTGGCAGAGTGTCATCGGAATGAATGAACCGCTCTTGCATCGCAACTGCCAACTTGTCAGCCGTGAGCTGGGATGCATGACTGACACCCCCTGATTGGTCGATTTAATATAGAGAGAGACGGGGGGAAGTAGACTGGTGCCTGCCTTCCCTGAGCTTTGCTAAAGCAGGAGATGGAGGGAGAGGTGTAAGTCCATTTGTCGAAGACGTGAAGCGCTAACTCTCTAGGTATGGGCCTATATGCCTTGTTAGAGAGAGGGAGATTTTTTTTCATGCAGGGGAGAAGCATGGGAGTTAGCATGCAGTTTGTTATTGCTTCACCCAGGATGTTTCTGACAAATCGACTCAGACAGCCATCAGACAGTATGGCAGAACAAGACATTTCAAAAAGTGGCGTCAAACCAAAGTACAGGACAAAGTTCTGAGCAAAGCTGGCAGTGGGATTGACTTACAAGATCAAACTATCATTCTTATCAATGCAACACTGCTGATTGGACAAAATGATGTATGCCATATGATCATTGTGTGATTAATGTAAAGGTGTTTCATGGGCACAGAAACTCAAAATGCGGCTTTATTGTTGAACACACCATATCACACAAGAGCTTCAATTAGGATATGGACATTTGACCTTTTCTGTGATTGTTATTTATATTCTCTGTGTGCCACAGGTGACAACTTGTCTCTATCGTCTTTGTATCTCTGACTTTACTGTAAATGCAATCATACTGCATATGGGGCATATAAAGGCACCTCCTTAGTTTGTTTTCATACTTGACGATGGCCTTTATGCCTAATGGTGGTTACGGACTAACCTGACTCTCGCCAGATGCATTTCGTTCCGCCTAGCTCCACTCACATACATCTGGGATCGCTCCCATTGACAGGGATTTCGGCACCAGATTTTATGGTAGAGCCAATCAGGACCGCCGGGCGGGAGTTTCATAGATGTGATGTAGCGGAGAAGCGACTGTTTTGATTCAGACAACAATGGCGGCTCGCATCGAGGAAGCAAGCATCAACACTGATGCTGCTATTTCATCCGTGTTGTCCAATCTACCCAATATTTTTTCGTTAAAAGAACATCAGAGAACGGCTCTGAAGGCTTTTGTTGGTGGAAACAATGTTTTTGCCCTTCTCCCGACCGGATTTGGCAAGAGCTTGATCTACCAAATGGCTCCGACAGACAAGTAGTTTATCCAATCATATGCAAGAATTTTTGATAAGGAACAGCCTTCTGAAACACATCTCCAATGGAGCGATCCCAGATGGATGAGTGGAGCGAGGCGGAACGAAAATTCATCTGGTGAGAGTCAGGTTAGTTACGGACACCCTATTGAGATACTTTTGTATTTTTGCTGTATTATTGCTATTTTTCTTTGTTTCGGGATGTGTTATGGACACCAAATGTAGTGTCTACCCTCTATGATATAGTCTCTTGTGTGTGTGTATATGTGTATATTACAGTATCTATTTGTTTTGGTTGGGAATACTTTTTGAGTGTCTTCTCACACTTGAACATCACGTACATTTTCAGGCAGAATGAGATTTATCATATTTACGTGTATGTATAAATGCATATATCTTTATACCTTTGTATTTTAACTGACCAGATAATATGTCCACGTGTCTGCTCAGGTTACTTTTCATGTGACTGTTCTCTGCGTACATAAGAGCTGATGCGATTCGTCACTCTGGTCTGATGAAGAGCAGTGTCGCTCAGTTTGTCAATGCTTTTGTGCTTTAAACAAGTGGATATATAGGAGCCCTGGAGTGCTAGCTGTCTTGTCATTTCAGGTTTTGCTCACGTTTATGGTTTGGATGTGTGTGTACACTACTATTTACAAAGTCTAACTGTCATTGACCAGTGTTTATTGACATGTAATTTGAGACTAGTTAAATTCCTGGTATGGCCGTTCGATAAGGTGTCAGGTGTAAACACACTTAAAATTACACATAAGTTTACTGAGAAATTAAAAAAAATATATTTCTGTTGCTGTCAAAGTTTTGCTGGAGCTTTGATACACCAATACTGCTTCCCTGTCTTCACACCTTGTAAGAAGTAGACGACGTGTGAACATTCCTTCTCTTTTCCCAAATCAGCCATCGCCAAACACCATCACCGGTGATTAGAATTGATAATTTAATGAAATCGTTGATTCAACAATCAGTCTCATTTATCAACAGTATAGCTCAATCACCCTGGATTTGTTCTGCAGAAAACCACTGTTTGTGCTGCAGCATAAGTCACTCTGCAGCTTCCTTTTGGCTGTGCGGGACTCTGGTTTACTCTGTTTGAGAAACTGCTGTGCAGCTGGATGCTGACAGGCCGAAGCAGAACGCACTCTGTTTCAGCATGTAATTTCATGTTACTGGGAATCTAACATTATTGTTTTTCCCCCGCGCTCCAATTTAGAGACAAATCAATATTCAGCTTTGTTTATCAAAGTGACAGCTCCTGGATATTGCATTTTGCATTTTTATGTTTTCTTTTATAAGCGGGTATTAAAACATAATATATCTGAAGTCTTGGTTTTATGGGCTGACAAAGGGTGGGGAGGCGCTGTTAATGGTGTAAAACAGTTGAGAAATGGCAGCTGCTCCTGTTCATACACTCATAGTTACAAATATCCATCACATACATCAGCATCAGTGTTTGCCTAATGAAGATGCTCTCTCTCAGCGAGTGTCGTTGATAATAGACAAAAACTGCAGCAAAATTCTAGTAGGAGTGTGTGTGCACACGTGGTGTGTCTGTGTGTGTGTGTGTGTGTTTGTGTGGGTGCTCACGGCTACTCATACATACAGGGTAAGTCTCCTTTTGACGCTCAAGTCCCAAATCATGCATTATTTGCAAACCAACCATAAAGAAATGACAATGGCAACCCTATGCATACAAATCAGGACCCATTATCTGCCTCAGTCTGTCAGTTAGCGTTCCGTATGTGAGGGGAGACTTGGCCGAGGGGAGTCGTACCCGAGATCCTGATAAATGCTTTGGCTGATTCCCCTTGTGAGTGATGGAGCACTAACCCTGTTTAGCTTCTTTAATATACTTGTATTAGCATGAATAAATAACGAGTGTGTCCGGATGCTACAAATATTTGATTGTGCCACTGTAATAGGCTGGTGTTCTCCGTCACATGATGCCACTGTGACTCTCTTGGTGTCGCAGCTGAGGCAGACTGACATCGATCTTTATCGCCTGCCCCCTAAATCAATTACAAACCCTCAGAGAGAGTGCCAGAGAGGGGCGAGCGGGTGATGATGACTGTGGGGGTGTGTGTGTGCCATTCCAGCTGTGCCAAGCTGTCTTGTCTTTTGTAAGCCCCGTTTTTTACAACGAAAAAAAAAGGGTGTTCCACACGCATGAGGTGGGGAGAACAACACATGTCTCCAGCTCACAAAACTTAGCTTTACCTTGTTGATGATCTGACATTTCCTTTTGTAACATAGATAAATTGCATGATAGCCAATGTGTACATATAGAAATCTAGGAGGTGATGAATGAAAAAGTATTGAGACATCACCCTAGTAGCTGCTTTCCTGTCTCCATACTGTCTGTTCCCTTCCATTCACCCTGTGTGAACACTTTAATACCTGCCCTTTCCTGAAAAGCCCAGTCTGCTCTGATTGGTCAGTTCCCACAGGCCTGATCAGACACCACCCACAGAGTTTCTGCATCAGCTCTGCTGGTGTTATTGCAACCACAGCTGGGCTGGGAGCATGGATGAGGGCAGCGACTGTATACAACCTCACGGAGGTCCAGTCACGGACGGCTCGTTTAAAGGCAGGGTCTCTGAATACAAGAGGCCTGAGTGTATTGATACTTTCACAGTATTTAAATCCCTTCTCGACCTGCTTCACAATCATAAAAGACACAAAATCTTTCTTTCTACAATATGGGACTTTGAAGTGGAGGCTTACTAGCAGTTTTTTGCTAATATTCTGCATCTGTCATTCAGATCCATTAAAACATGTGAATTCTCAAATATTTCCATCACACCCATTACTAATGGGCCTTTTGTAGCGCCTCAGTCTATTTCAGCACACACCATCCTCGTTCTTCCCCGATTCTGTTTTCTGGTCCTGACAAGTAATGGAAAGCCCCTCAGAAAAAAATAGCCAAAGCACTGGATTGAGACAAGTCTGTCTGAAAACCAGAATGTTACAGTTCTTATTATCATGGTCAAAAATCATCCAGTTTGTCCAGTTTGTATCCACTGACTGGGCATTCGCTAAAAGAATATTTGGTAGAGGAGGCCGGTTTGCTTATTTCCTCATGCTGATCAGGACCCCAGTCTGCAACTCTCATTTCCTTTGTTGCTTGAGTTTTTCAGGTGCAGCAGCAGGTAATCCAAGCCATGACATTCCTCATTGTTTGTCGATTATGAAGAGAAAGTGTTGACGACCAACAACTTGATGTGCAGAACAAAATAACTAAAAAGTAAAGTGACACACTTGCAATGCAAAGATGAGGAGATCTCGAGACACGACAGCCAACCTTGGCCAGAAAATGAAGAGCTAAACACCTAGCTGCTGTAGGCTAACAGCATTTCTAAGTCTTTCCTTTTCCCCTTTTTCTCAGCTCACTTTCCCTCCCCAGCCAGCTGACAGATGCCTTGTACACACCTCCCACACATGCGGCATTAAGCCATTTGACCTCTGAACCCTCTCTGACAGGGTTGGTAAAGAGAAGGACAGATACACCGAGCAGCATGTCCATTAGGCCCAGCAGCCACACTGGAGCCTGCTACAGATAAATAGCACAGTTTAATAGCTATTACTAATGTTGTTTCAGTTTAAATGACAGCTGTCCTAACAGACTCTTGAGAGCCAAAAGCCCCCCCCATACAGTTAGTGCTGCTGTGGGAGACCATTATTGTCAACTTGCAAAGAAAAATGGAGAGTGAAACAGACGAGGTTAAGGAGTTTTAAAAGCTTTCTGATCACAGATATTTCCATTTTTTCTGCTTTCATGAACAAACGTAGCGTCAAAGAAATCTTCCCCTCTTTCATTCACCTTGATACACAACACTTGAACAAACTGTATGTGACGGTATGAGAAATAGTGATACGACCCACAAGTGAAGGCAAGTTACCCAACAAGTTTCAGCACTAACCTTACAACCCTGAATGAACATAAAGCAGAACATATCATAATTAAGTTTTATATGAAAATGAAGTATTGTATGTGAAGGGTTAGCAGATTCACAGTTTTATGTGGCAGGTCAGTGTGACAGTCTGCTAAGCCCACACACTCGGTATGGACAAAGACCTCCACTAATGTATGTGAATAAATTGCAGCTGTTAGAGCTGCTTACCAAAACTCTTGATGTGAACAAGCCAATTAAAGGTGTGAATGTATGCATCCACATACCAAATAATTACACTTGACAATGAATGCCACGCCGAGGACAGTGTCAGTGTGCGTATGTTTTTGTGTACATTATGTTTAGTGTATGTAGAAATTCCTAATATCTCTCTAGCATGTCCAACGACTGTGAAGATATGAATGCATCAATTACTCCAACACTCTACGTCAGCAAAGAAGGCGCCGGAAGGTGGTGACGTGCTACTTCCTGCTCCCTGAGGCCAGAGAACAGATGACACCCACTGATGGGCTATTTTACGCGTATGAGAGAGCCACAGCTGTAGTTGGTGTTCTCATTCCAAGAAACCACTAGGGCCAGTATTGCACCCATTCTACACTTAAAAAAACAAACTTCAACAAGTGACACAAAGGTGAGATTGATGCTTTATTTGATGTGTTTAAAAATGTTATTTCACAAGTGTAGATCTACAGAAAGACTGTTGGTGAGACAGTCCGGAATGGGGTTAATGTACATCTACTTAGGTCAAAGTTGACAGGGGTTTCTACTATTTTCTCCACACCATATACATCTGTGAAGGTGTTCTAAATTACAGAAACACCTGTATATGTAGAGTAATGCAGTACAGTTGAACAGCTCAACAACTCAAACTACAGCCTCCTAAATGGACATACAGATACATCAACATGTGCCTTTTAAACTGGCATCTGAGTGAATTGAATACACCGCACATGAGTTGAAGCAGGGTAGTCGAGTGAACTGTGGGATCAAACAGCTGTGGCATGAATGTATCAGCAGAGTGATGGTGAGGAATGACGCGTTTTAACAGCGAAGCTTTACACCTGCACGAAAATGACTGGAAGTCTTTGAACGAGTCGGTGATTGTTAAACTGATGAAGAATCTGATGCCAAACTAATACAAGCAACACTTGTGCTCTCCCTGACACTTTTCTTCAATTTTTGTTGGACAACTTTTTTATTCCACTGTAATAATGTTTCTTTTTCTTTTTTTTCTTTTTTTCTCAATATAGTAAGTTTTTCCTCACTCGAATCAAGGGTCTAAGGACAGAAGACGTCATTCACTGTACAGATTGTAAAGCGCACTGAGGCTATGTGATTGTGAAATTGATTTGATTTGAAATTGATTTGAACTTCATACTGCAGTGCCAGACCTTCTGGAGGAAGAAACACCCGCAGTCACTTCACCAGAGTCTCTGGTGAGTGCCGAGCTCAGCTTAGTCAATCAGTCATTTTAACCCAAACCACAATGTTTCCCTAAACCTATTGAGTTGTTTCACTAACTAACCAAACCTTAACCATAACATTCATGAGATCATAAAATCAAACCACCTAAATTTGAATTAGTTTGAAGGACTTGATTGATTATTTTTGGTATCAAACCCACACCACCCACAGACATAGTTGTACATAGTTGTCTTGTCATGTGTGTGCATAATTTATAATCTAAAGTACATAATTGAAAATGAAAAGAGTGATAACTGCTCCCAGGTAGCAGGTTGATTTTAAATTGTCTGCATTTTGGCTTGTTTGTAAGAGAAGGCACGGGGAATAACGGACAGAAAAAGAAAAGAGAGATGCCTCAGCACAGCCTGAGCTTGACGTGAGCAAGCCAATGGAGTGTTAAGAATCCCTCTCTTCTCAAAGTGCAGAATTGAGACTGACATTTTATATTTTCCATTGAATTACACCTCATCTGAAATTCACTTTGAACAGTTTAAAATCTTAACTTCCTCTTTGGCGTGGCATTCCATCTCTGGAAAAATAAATAAATAAGGGGAATAGCAATGATTTTACCCCAACAGTCTTGATCTGTCAATCACCGCCAGTGATCTGAAGACGCACAAGTGCGCTGAGTGAAGAAAATCAAAATGAAGTAAATAGGTTAAAATGTACATCAGTTATTCATCACAAACTAGTTCAACCAAAGTCATATTTTCTCCCCTTTCTTCCTCATAGCTAAGTGCAAATACTGACACATGTACTTCAAGGCTCCCCACTGCATTTTCAAAGAAGGGATCTGGCTTTATTAAAAATTCATAAGGTCATATTAATTAGAGACAGAATATTTTTTTTTTTCTTGCATGAGAGCGATGAAGAAATCAAAAAAAAGGAGGCCTGGAGGATCGTTTTGATTCGGCTGGCCTTAAAATGAATGGAGAAGGTGAAAGGCACAAGGCTAAAACACGTGCTTTGTTCTGAGGCCAGTCTCTTTGTTCATCAAACCCACAACTAATTTGTTCACCCGCCCCCACCTCACACACACACACACACACACAGCACACACACACAAACACTCCTCAGCCATATTTCTCCTTTATTGTATATTCTTTTTTAGTTGAGTGCTGCTGATTTGAAATGCTAATTAAACACATTTTTAATGTATTCACTAGGCTCATCAAGGCAGGCTCATATATCAAAGTGTCCAAAGTTGTATTGATGTTTGATATCAAAGAGGTGATTACTTCCTAACATCCAGAATTTTTAGCTGTTAATTGTCCTCGTCCTGGTCCAAAAGCATTTCCGGAGCCGATAACGCAGCAGACACGTGGGACTTTATGAATAAAATAAAATATTTTGCATTTCTTTACAAAGAAAACAGGACCAACAGCCTCTGAGAAACAAATAATCAATTTGCCTTCTTTCCCCCACATTGTTATTTTCAGGTTTTATTCCAGTTTTGTCTTTTCATGTTAAAATGTAGGCTCGCACATTAGCGCAAGCAGCGCGTAAGCCCTCGTTAATGCGCGAGAGACTCAAACAAACAAGCAAACAAACATGTGCTTCCTCTAGTATCTTGTCACTGCATTGTATAACACATCTGTGGACACACACACACACACACATTTACACAGCACACAGAGGCTGTCAGCAGGTAAAGAGACTGTGTGTACATGTGAAGTGCGCGTGTGCGTCAAATCCATAAACAATAAGAGATGCACTATAAAATACATGAAAGGAAATAATTCATTAACAGCCTACTTTACATTTTTTTCCCCCGTTTCCCGCTAATTAGACTCAAAAACAATAAGAATAGCTGCGTTTCTATTTCAAACGGCAGTGATGATAATAATGCTGATGGTAAAATACTCATAAATGCGCTGTGCTCTTAATATCAAAAGGAGCCGCGATGAGGGGAAAAAAAGAACAATGAGCCATCAGACCATCCCTTTCTTTTATTTTCATTTTCATTTTTATGTGTCCTTCCTTTGCAGTGGTGGCAATGATTCTTGCTCCCACCCCCCCACCCACCCCCCTTCTCCCTGTGTGTCTGATGTAGCTAATGTCATTAACTCTCCCTGCCACTTTCCAGGTCACTAATTCTTCAGCTCTGAGTTCATTGTGCCCAGACCGCAGTGCTGTCTCCATAACGAGGTTATTTCTGGGTTATTACCTTCCTATATGATATGGCACCTGATGGGAGGCATGAAATTGATATAAATCAAAAATGGTCCGCAATGAACAAATTGAAATATTTGCTCGTTTTTGCCTCCCCTCCTTCCCTTAAATCTGCATATTCGCATCGGAAAACAAATAAGTTGGACTCCTTTACTCCATTTACACCTGAAATTAACATGTGTACTCTCTGGGTACTTTATAAAGATATGTGATCGCGGGCCCTTGCGTTTACTCCTGATGTTATTAGCATTCTCTAAAACTCAATTCTGCCTGCATTGTGATCGCTCTGTAATATGCAGATGAGGTAGGAGGCGCTGGACATACCAAGAGGAGGCAAAATGAGGCGACACTTCAACATGCTGGGCAGATTTCACTGAGGGACAGCACCACAAGCCATACATGCAACACTGACATATTAACTTTTACACACAACATGTAACTTCGGCAGCTAGTGGGCTCTCCGTCAAAACGATGAAAACAAATGACGTAGTTTGGTGCCATCGTGAGATAGCGTGGGATCATGGGAGTTGTTGTTTCATCGTTAAACGACCACCATTGCTGTTGACACGAGTCAGGCAGAAATGTTGACGGGTGAGGTGATGTTTCAAAGTTCTATATACATTACGTTTACGGTCATCTTTGCCATCTTTCTTCTTCACCTTTTGATGTTTCATCGGAGGTTATAGCGACAGGTGACCAAATAAAACCCATTGTTACCTTGAATAAAATGACTGGAAACAAGATTAAGGATACAGGTAAATGTTTTTGTCATTATACAACACAAGGTTGCGTAACGAACTGAAAGTTCATAAACTCCTTCATGCTACACACATAAAATACAGTTATTTATAAAGGTCGGTAAAGATTCAATTAATATAAGAATCTCGATGCTCAATTCAGAGATGTCAAAAAAGTGTGAATTAATCGATGTGATGTTGATGGAACGAAAAAAGGCGGAACTCTACAGATCAACTATCTTGAAGTTCAGCTTCAAATAAGGCAGCAGTTGCAAGCGTGCTCTTTATTTCATGACTGGATAATTACCTTTGCAAGACGAGCATTAATCAGGCCACATGTTTGCGATGACTTTTTATGCCGTCATGAAACGAGCGGAGCAGCAGTCAGCAAACAAGACCAGCTGACAACCGCTAACAAGCTAACACACACCACGGCATTCAACATGTTAAACAAACTGTGGCGAAGAAAATAACTCAGTCTGTTGTCTGTTACCTCAAAAACCCTGCTTCTGCTCAGCGTCTTTGTACAACGACGGACCACCAGGAGCTAACGGTCCACCTGGAGCTATAACACTAATGACACAGCGGAGCACACCCCCTTATTTTGTTATTCACATACAGGCATGACTGTTGGACTGTAGGACACCCAAGAATCTGAATGGAATCGAATCAAATTAAGTCAAATCAAATCAAATTGTGAATCATAACCCTTACCTAGGTTGTCACCCCAACCCAATGACCCATAACAGTATTACTAGGCAGTATATGTTTCAGCAATAAAGCAGAAAAAATGACTGTATGGAGTTTCAGAACAAGTCCCTATCTTCTTCCCGTTAAGGAGAATGTTGCAACGCTGCTTTGCTGTGAAGCTCCAGAAATGTTTTGTGGACAACGAAACTTCCCCTGACTCTCTATTGGCATGGGGGTGAGTAGTGGATAATGACTGAATTTTCACTTGTGGCTGGACTTCTGCAAATTCCAGCTTTTAAACCATTGGGCAAGAAAATGTTGGGACACA
The DNA here is from genome assembly GCA_039737535.1 of Lagodon rhomboides. NCBI lineage: Eukaryota > Metazoa > Chordata > Actinopteri > Spariformes > Sparidae > Lagodon > Lagodon rhomboides. Next base: position 11,897,683 of record CM077784.1, read on the forward strand.
CAACTGTTTTCTGATGAATCAAAGAGCACAATGTACATTCATACTTTATACTTTATATTAACATGGTTTATGCTTATTCAGATTACATTTCCAAATACAGTTTGCGTCTTCATACCAGTTGTAAGAGCGGTCCACCTCCCTGAAACACCACTGGTTGGGGCTCATTCATATATGAAAAAAGGCAGAGCGTGAATAAGGAGGGGTTGCAGAAGAACATGTGGCATTTCTCTTTCTCTCTCTCTCTTTTTTTTTATTTGCCCTTGCAGTCCCATTTTCAATTATCCTGTTGGGGAAAGGCAGAGTCGGAATCCCAGACAATCCCATTTCCAGGAGGCAGGCGAGGTGTGAATGTGAGCGCACAGTAGCAGAAGAGTGGCTGCCGAAAGAGAAAGAGGCTGGCATTTGACTCTGCTGAATAAGCCCAAAGGTGTGCAGCCTGCCAGGTTAGAGAGGTTATGGATGGGAGGGGAAAAGGGAGGAGAGATGGGGGGGAAAAAGAAAGAAAGGGCCGTACATGGTGTGTGGGTGTTAATGAGGGAAGTGAGGTGCACTGTGAAAAAGCAGCAGGTATATGAACACAGATGGATGGGGGGTGTGGGTTGTGGTGGGGGTGGGGGTGGTGGTGGTGGGGGGCGATCTGGGTTTCAGCCTTGCTCATTACGGTCTGTCTCATTGAGAGGTGAAATGAGGCTTGCTGATGGCTCAGTGTGGAAGGTATCATCCCTGTCGAAGCGAGTCATGACAGAAAAGGCAAAAAAAAAGCCCTTGCATCAACTCCATTAACAATACTCAAGCACTCTTCAGTGTTCCTTTGAGTGGCATCCAAATGTCACAGAAAAGGATAATGTAACATTAAAAGAAAATGTCTTTTGCAACCCTCCAGCGGGCGCCGAGCATGATCTAGAGAGAAGAAGAGGAAAATCTGCAGCAGATTCAGTCCTCAAAAGGAAAAAGGGTTTGTTAAATGTGTTAATGAAATGCACATGGATGAGATGAAAAGACATCAAAGTTCAGGACACTGTTACATTATGAAAAAAATTTAATTAAACATTTTTGACAACAAACCATGCATCAATGTGTACGTATTTTTGGGAGATTTTTTTTTTTCTTTATCAGATTTCCATGTTCCAAACAAAAAGCACAATCACGATAATTCCCTATGTTGAACCATGTATCTATGTGTCTATGTCACCATGAGGATGAAGCTCCAATAATTTCTCATCGTCATTTAAAACCAAACCGCAACGTTTCCCTATCCTTTCCCATTTGCAAATAAATTCATGAGAACGTGACAAAATTACGAAATCCACATAATTATCAATCACGAGTAATTTGGATACGTCATCAGAAATGCGATGCTGCTTTGCATCTGAGATGGCATTTGTGATTTTAATGAATGAATTTGCCCTTTGTGGTTCACCTGAACACTGTGAACTGCAACAAGAAGCCCTGTCTAGACTCGAACCGGAGACGTTGCAGTTACATCCATCCTTGACACCCCTGATCTTTTTAATTTTGTATTATCCAGACTACAGACATCGAGACACGTGACAGACATGGCAGCATGCCTGTCTGTTTCTGAACTCCTGATGTCACCGAGGTCCTTGTATTGGAAATTCCGAACTTGGCGGCTGTGGCTCAGGGGTAGAGCCAGCGTCTTGTTATCAGAAGGTCGCTGGCTCGATTCCCCTGGTCTAAATGTCGAAGTGTCCTTGGGCAAGACACTGAACCCCAAACTGCTCCTGATGTGCTGGTTGGTACCTTGCATGGCAGCCACCGCCATCAGTGTATGAATGTACACCGATCAGCCACAACATTAAAACCACTGACAGGTGACGTGAATAACATTGATCATCTCGTCACAATGCGATGTCCTGCTGGGAAACCTTGGGTGCTGGCATTCATGTGAATGCCACTTGACACGCACCACCCAACCAAGTGCACCCCCTCATCACAACAGCACTACCCGATGGCAGTGGCCCCCCAGCAGGACAATGTGCTCTGACACACCGCAAACACTGCTTAGGAACAGCTCGAGGAACACAACAAAGGGCCCAAAGTGATGACCGGGCCTCCAAATTCTCCAGATCTCAATCTGATCGAGCATCTGTAGGACGTGCTGGAGCAGGTCTGATCCATGGAGGCCCCAAATGTGTCTGAATCCCACCTTAAACCAAGTCATTTTGCAGTGAAGTCTTATCGTACGTCAACTAGCAGCCAGTGTGTGTTAAAAACCCCTGAGACGTGTTCTTCTCTACCTCTTCTGAGTGAGATCAGAATGCCGTGTTCAAAATACATGTAATGCGATGTTTGTTGTGTGTGCAGACCTGCTGTGCATGTCAGAAGAGTAGAGTATTAGCCCCCTCACCTGTAGTGCTACTTATCCATCTACGTAGTCTTTGATAGCAGTTGTGGAGTTTTGGAGATATTGACCCTGGAGACGTCTGCCTTCTGTCAAATATAGTGGAATTAGATAGCTCGAGCAGCAATGTCTCTCAAGATAATCCACAGACCTTGGAGTGAGCAGTTCTATGTAGGAACTATTTTCTCTCTGTTGAACTACACCTGCCAACTGTATTAACAGGCAGACGAGAGGCTCATGCTTGTGACAGCGCAGGATAAAAATCTATCTATCTATCTTGGTATTTGCCTTCTATGTTGTTTGTATTGCTTTTACTCTGTGTCTGATATATTTCTGAGCTGCCTAAACATGTAGTTTATATTGCTTTAATGGTTTTAAGCTACTATTTTCCCTCAACATTTGCACTGTACAGCGCCTTGAAAGGTGCTTCATAATAAAGTTTAACTTACTTACTTTACGTGCACACCATGTTGGATGCAATGCTATCGCCTGCGTTTACGTATCCACGCTGATCTTACATACGTTTTGAAATAAGCGATGCCTTAAAGGTTCGGCCAAAAATGAAAAGAGAAATATGTTTCTGTAGCGAGAAAGGAGTACGAACAGGAGTGTGTGTAAGTATGGATCATGTGCTTTCAGCGTGTAACATTTATGTACCTGAGCATGTCCATACAGTAAAGCATGTCTACCACCTTGTGCCGCTGTGCTGTGGTGTGCCCCTCACCTCATGCGCCGCCTATGTGCGGGCGCGTGTTTGCCACTTAGCGTGATTGAGAGCAGAGTGGCGCTGAGATGGCAGCTGGCGAGGCTAATCCCCGTACGTGAGGGACGCAGCCCAGCCCCCGGTGTCACCCAGACCTGCCAGGCCTGAAGGAGGTGCATTCAGCCCGGCCGCTTAGTGTCAGTCGTCCCCTGTCACTCAGTCCCATAATCACCCGCATGACTGACAGACAGGCCTTTCCCTTTGATGGTGCAGGGGATTTTAGAGGAGAGCCGAAGAGCTGCCGCGATGATCCGCCACCGCGCGTCTATGTGTGCGAACGCGGTGATGTTTGTGTGGGTGGGTGCCACCGGGAGGCCGGCTTTTTTTTCGCGAGGGTGCGAGATGTTGCTTTTGATCCAGCTTAATGATGAAGATGAAGACGATGGTGCTGAAGATGCTGGTGCTGATGATGATGATGATGATGATGATGATTACCTTAGTAGCAAAGTGTGCCAAAGATGTGTGATGCAAAGGGATCAGTGGGGCAGCCACTCTGCTAAGGCAAAGCCAGAGGGACCAAAGAAGACAGCGACACAAAGCCACGGATTTACTGTGTGTGTGTGTGTGTGTGTGTGTGTGTGTGTGTGTGAGTGTGAGGGGAGAAAGGAGAGTTTAACAGTGTCACGCACGCTTCACATTTGAAGCAGGGAAATCTGAAATACACATGTAATCGCACGATTATGATAATACACATCAAGTGTCATCTTAGTTGATATTCTGCATGTGACAGTGAGTTGCCTTTGAGTGTGCCGCTATCAACGGCGAGGTTGTTGGTGAAAATCCTGTCAGGTCTCTGACAGTTCAGATTCTTATTGACTCCCGTAATAGTAATGTTTGCATGTACTCGCGTGGTCGTGGATGAGCATGTACGTGTTTATGTGCATTCTAGAGGACGTAGTTAATCCTTGTGTACAGACAGATTGAGCAGCAGCGATGAACAACTTTGCGTTGACAAAAGGCTGCATTTCATCTGTGCACTGATCCAATTTGTGAAAAGCAGGTTTTACACTGTCTTTGATTTGGACTTCTGAGTCATAACTTGGTAAAACCACAAGACAGAGACATGAAAACACAAGCGCCAGGAGACAATGTGATTTCTCACTTCCAGCAGTTTCTCTGACATCACTGAAGTTAAATGTTCGCTTATGAATCATATTAAAAGTCATTCTGTGCAATATGATTCCTCATTTTCATAAAAGAAAAGTGTTTTCTCCAGTATCAAATATAACAACAATACTGTTTTCTTGCCTGTTATGACACCGTGTACATTTGCGTATCTACACTATCGAATTCTACCATATTGGGGTTGTGAAAAAAAGCTTCAATATATTTATTGAAATTAGGGATGTCAGGCGATTTAAAAAAAAGTAATCCAATTAATTACAAGCTTTGTGATGAATTAATCAAGATTAATCGCATATGCCAACATTTGCAATAAGCATGTACATATATATATATGATATATATATATATATATATATATATGTATATATATGTAGAGAGAGAGAGAGAGAGAGAGAGATTATTATTCATATATAAATAATAAACTCTGGAGCACCTTTAATACACAAGAAGAGCTCATGTTTGATTAAGAGCTATAGCAATCACGGCTAATATCCATGCTATTTGTCTCCGTGCTAATATCCATGCTATCACTATCCACGCTAATGATGTTAATCATGCTGAAACTGTAGCGATGGTATAATGTGTGACTAATACCCAAAGCCCATTCTCGGCTTGAGAAGGAATGTTAACGTGACGGATACGTGCTCAGTGACGTAAGGTCACGGGGTGTCGTAGGGCACGATTCATCTGCATTATCTTTTTTAAAAACCTCGTTTTTTGCGTAATGAATGAATCGAAATGAAAGCGTTATATTGACAATCCTAACTGAAATGTATAGTAATTTTTACATCTGCGCGACATGATATTTGCAAGATTACAATGAAGTGTTTGTTCAACCTAAAAATTACTTTTCTATAAATATTTGTGTTCATTTAAGGGTCATTGTAACGGATAGTAATAATAATTGTGCATAACTACACACCATGATTCTGTGATGCCATGGTATTTGTGAAGAAGGTTATCATACCGTGAAAGTCTCTACCCTTGCAACCCTGGTATCAAAAGTAATCCTGGTGATTGGAGTCTGCGCCCCCTGTTTGTGTAAAGAAACAGAGTGTCAGCATGGTTCCTCGTAACACTGAGCGCCACCGTCTTTTTTCAATTGTTCCCAATGAGGAGCGAGCGTCTGCGGCAGCAGACTCTCAAAACATCATATATCCCCATCCCCAAAACAACACAACTCTAACAATGTACCAGCCACAGGTGTACCTGACCTTTGTCATACACTCGCAGTTCAGATAAGTTTAGGGAATAAAACTTATTGATCAGCTTCAAATAATGGTTGGGTTAAAATAACTGCGTTACTTATGTAACTTCAGTTAAAACCACACCTAGGCACCTAATTCAGTTTCATTATGTGATGTAATTTTTGTTAGGCTACCTTAATGAGTTAAAATAACTCACTGTCCTTTTGTTTTTTCACTGGACATGAACAACGGTCCTCTGGGTGAAAGTCCTGTGCTTTTTTTGACCCAACCATCTGTACCTGATCTTCTCCCTGTGTGGACCTGTCACTCTTCTGACTTCCTCCTTTATTGCCAACCCATATGGTCGTTTTTCTGATGAGAATGGCTGTGAACAACAGAACCCCCGATATGTCAAAATAACACACCCCTGCACTCTACTTAAAACCTGAGAAATCCTGTATAATAATCGCATTAGTGTTGTTGTTCCCAGCAATGGCACATAGTAACTATGCCATGGGCCGGTAAAGAATGGGAGTGAGAACTAAGTAAAAACAGCCAAGGTTTCACTTGGTTAAAATAGAGTTTGATTGCAGGCGTGTTCATTGCCAGCCTTCCACAGACACATAAGCATCTCTTTGTCTGCCTCAGTGTTACATTGTCCCGAGCAGTAATTGCTTAAAACAAGACACAGTCTGTCGAGTGGACACTTAATGAAAATATGTTTTCGCCCAGTTTTCAATCACAGTCTGAAACAGACAATTAATGGTCTCTTAATCCCTGGACACACATCCACGTCTGCGGCTCCCTGCTCTGACCAATAAAAACCTACAAAAAATATATTTTTTTTGTTGTTTTCCTCTGACCAATTTCCCCTCTGTTTTTTTCCTTGTCTTTACCTCTTTTATTTCCAATCTTGAACTCATGAGTTTTCTCTGATAGTGATCCTGTTAAATTAAGTGCCTGAGCTTTATCCAGTGCCCTCTCACCGTCACTCCTTTAATTTAGTCATTATAATTAACCATTAACTGGTGTCAGTTTCTGGGCCACTAACAGGCCCACTCAGTTCTGCTTGTCTGCATTATCACAGTTTGGGGGAGAAAGTAAATTATAATGAAGGGCTATATAGTCCAATTACTGATAAAAGCAGCCAAGTGCGCTCCTTGTAATTAGGTGCCAGTATCCCTCCCTCCTTCTCTCTCTCTTTCTCTCTCCCTTTCTCAGAGTGACACATCGGAAGGGAATATATGCTTAATAGCTATTTTTATTACCGTTAACCTCTTACTCATGTTCTTAACCCAGTGACTTTCAATCACAGAGACAAGGGGATGCCACAGAGAAGGCCTTATCTCGCGAGCAATTATTTTATGTACTCCGCGCGACTGTTAAACAAAGTTAACTGATAGAAGTGGGAGTGTCGAGGAAAAGGAAAGTATTAGGAAAAAGAGAAATAAATGGAGGCCGGAGAGGAGTGAAGGATTGTAGGACAGCGGGAGGAAACAGGCATCAGCGCATCCTTCTGTTCCCACTCTAATGGGATGGAGCGGAGCTGTCTCCTGTAGCTGGGTTGTGTAGTTCCCCACCAGAGCACTTACAAGTCAGGCCTGGTAATTAAACTGTACCATCAGCCCCGTCCTTTCCCTTTTTTCCTCCCTCTCTTTTCTTTTCTCCTCCGGTCCGCCCGCCCGTTTGTTCTCCCCTTTTCTCTCTCTTGTCAGGTGAGACAACATGCTTTGGAAAAGCGTGAATTAAGAGGAGGGATGGGTCGAGACGAAGAAAGGGAGACCAAATTAAGGCTGCTGGAATGAGGATGGTTTTCCGAGTTGGAGCGAAGCGATGGGTTTTGAGCGCAGCCTTAATTCAAAAGACCGGACATGAAGGGGTTTTTTCATACATGAGCGAACTGTGTGGAATCGTAGAGTAACTTACACTGAAGCCTCGGCCTGGTCAAACATAATTTTCCTGTTAACTCAAAGCCATTCAATCACCAACACCATGCGCCAGATTTACTTGCTTTTTTTGCGTCTTTTTTGTTCGGGAGCAGATGTGACACATTCCGCTCTTGTGCAAAAGGCTGGAGTAAAGGTTTGTGTGTAATTTTAGTGAATGTTTACAAGGTGTGTCTTTCTCCTTATATTGGTTATTTAATCTGCTGGATTTAGTAAACTCAAGCAGGCACGACATCCAGTTCTGTAGAGAATATCTTCATCTATGAAAAAGCTGGTATAAACATGGTGAGTATGGTGTTCATATGAACCACAAATAAGGTTGTGGGAGAAAAGTGTGACTAAGAATGTATTCTACATGATTGTTAATGGCAATGTAGAGTTAGAAAACCTAGATCTCCAATGAATCAGTCATCTTAAAACAAACCATTTAACATCTATTAAGTGGACAGTAACAAGATGTAGAAGACAATCGTACAATAATAAACAGCATTTTGTAACAGCAGTGGAACTGACTGCAGACGTTTAGAGTGTTTGTTCAGCTACTGTTGCCAGAATAAAGTGTTCCCATTGTTTCTTTAAACCACAGATTAAATCTGTGTTTCATGTCAGGACTATTTCCAGGAGTATTTGTGGCTACAGAACACGGAAAGCCAAAACATGAAACTTTTCAGAACTTTAACCAAGTGGTTTTGTACCTTAGTCTAACCTCACCATAAGCTTTGGAAATTTAAAACTGATCCTATACAAACCAAGTTACAACATAAAGAAACATACAATTTCAACATATCCATAGCCAGCATTTATCCTGAGGATTGGGTTGTGTTTGTTTCATAAACTTGCATTTGAAGTTGACAATTACAAAACTAAAGGATGCAACTCCTTTCTTTTGATAAGATCTAAATAAATTTGGCTGCATTTTACAGAGTTTTTCTGAGAAACATCCATTAAACCACCTCCACCTGCTGCACTCTAAGCTGCTCGACTGGTTCAATCCGTGGAACTGTTGTCTTGGATGCTGCGCACACTTTTAACGTCAATCAGTCCCATTGTGTTTTATCTAGAAAACGTCAAATCCATTGATACTGCTGAGTTTATTTTAGTTTTGGTTTGTTGCCCGCTGTGCTTAAATCTGAAATAGAATTTTAAAAAAGCATCTGTTTGCCGTTACGTCACCCCAGAGAGCATTTAACATCAACGCAAACAAACACAATATCATTCATGTGTAGTTTGATCATTTGAGAATTCGCTCTCCGCTATCAGCTGTTATTTAGCTTCAAATGAATCAAGTCAGATTGATGGTTTATTGAAGACAATTTGCTCCTGAAAAATTACTTCATGTATGATAAACAGTAACTGATGTCAGGTTAGGGTCATCATGTGCATGAGGTGATTTGATTTAGGGTCTTGATTTGATTGATTCAAAGGAAGTAGTCGTAGTAAGTCAGCGCTATAAAGACGGTGCTTCTGAAAAACTCTGTAGATTTGACGCCGCATGCAGGCCCAAAGCTGCTGTGCACCTGTCTGTGTGGATGTGGGGCTGCTCTGCCGCAGGGAGTGTGTTTTGTGAAGGCATTGTTTTCTGGGAGTTTGGTGGCGACAGACGATGGATTAAACGATGAATAAGTGATTTATTAGCTGCCGCTGTCACGCTGGTTAGATGGATTACTACAAGCCACCTCTGACCCCACTTACCAGCCCTGTGTCTCACCACAGAGGTGTGTGTGAGTGCGTGTTTGTGTGTGTGTAGGTGGTTGCGCTGGCCAGCTGTATTCTTGTGACAGGATGAGACTCGTTGATCAATGGCCTAATGAACACTGTATTTCATTGGTCCAATGAAGTGAGAGGTGGTAGCCAGCCACGGAGGCGCAGCGATGGGTTTGCTCTCAGGGCCGAGGAAAGACGTGGTTCCTCCGCGAAAACAAACACTTTCACACTTTGTTAAAATGCTGAAGTGTTGGCAAAAAGACAAGTGGTCGAAGTTGTACGCCACGTGATCCATCGTTTCATTTTTGAGCATCGTCTCATTTTAAAAGTTTTGGACAAACAAATAAAAATCTGCATGGCAACGTAGCTGCAGAAAGAAGTGCCATGCTGTGGATGACAAACATTTTACATTCTGAACTTAAATGCATAGAAAATGGACCATAAGGCAAAATCTTCCAACATCACCCATGTGTCAGACATGTTTTATCTTTTCAGTCATGTAATACCTTACATTGTTTACATTAGCCTCCATTATTAGTGCAACATATCTGCCATATGTTGCAGAAATTCAAACTATCCACGTTTCCTTAACACTAATTGATTTCATTGCCCTTCGTTTATGACAGCTGCATGACAGGTGTTCCTTTCCCAGTGGGTGCTTTGACTGGCTAGTGTCTGATCAGTATTGAACCGTTCCTGTTGATTTATATATATATATAAAAAAATCTTTTTCTTTTTTTGATCTTACAGACCAGACACTATGTGTGGATCAGACAAGACCAGATTCATTATGTCATTACTGTCCTTTGCAACTTTAAAGGTGCTATTTGTAAGAAAAGTCGATTTTTGAGGTTCATTCCCGACTCGTCGAAAATGGCGACTGAACCGTCCTACATCCACAAGTTGGGAATGAGACTCAAAAAGGAACTTTTCTTGCAAATGGCACCTTCGACAAAGTTAGTCATAGCTATGAACTCCCCAAATACAGACAGCTGATTAAATGCCTGACCAGAGAGAAGAGTACATGGGATCCTTGTTACACTACAGTAAACTGCACTGGGTCACTCTGACAGCATCATAGTCCACCTGATTCCTGCATGAAGCTGTGTAAACCTTTTGTGAGGACATTAAAGCAGTGGAACAGTTAAGCTACGGAGGATCTTTGCTCGTGCTTGGACTGTGCTGGCTGGGATGTTTTTGTGTCTGCTACCGACAGTATGGATGAGCATACAGAGGGGTGGTGATGTCACACATCAGCTTCTGTGAGGACTGCTGTGTACCATCACACAGGGATATAGTGGGACATTCTGCCCTGGACTAATGCCGGTAAGCTCCGCTTTTCTCTCACAATAAGATACGCAGGGCCGTGGTGAATCCCCAACAGAGCTGGCAATAATGTCGATCAGCGTGTCGACCCGTTCACTGCAACAACATTGAACCCATTATCATTTTCTATGATCGATATTGTCAACCCTTGCCTTACGAACACCACAATTCTAAACTGTTGCCGCTTATCTTTTGGTATCTTTTGATTGCAGCGTTTAACAAGCAGGTGGGCCCTATGTGTTTACCAACTTGTCACTCGTTTCCATATTTAAACAGCACGGCAGCTGAGTTGTGTGTTGCCGCTGCACCAGAGAAGGCCGGCATGGGAAGGGCTTGAAAATGATGCAAGTGTTTGACCAATTGGAAATGTTCAGCGCTGCAAGCCCCACCCATAGAGTAATACCTTATGATAAAATGGAGTCCAATAGAATATCCTGGCATTCGCACTATGGCTTCATACACTTAAAGTGAATTCAGCATCTGTCTGACACAGCAAAAACATTAAAAAGCAGCGTAATATCTAACACAAAGGTGGTGTTAAGGTCTGCAAGCAACTGCTTCTGCTTCTTTATTTGTTGTCTGTTCTGTGTGAGCAGCATCCTTGCCTCTATTTGAGCAGTTTGTCCTCCTTCCAGGTCTTTGAGGCACAGAGGAGGTTCTGTAATCCACGCTGTACCAGTGTGTGGTGGCACCTTGAATTTGCATCTTCTCCGTTCGCTAATTTTATTGTTATTTCTGTCTACACATCCTCAATTTAATGTCAGTCCAGGAAGAGGAATCTCTTCCATGTTGCTCTTTGTGAAGTTAATCAAGTCAGATTGAGGTTTTTTTTTTTACCCTGATAATGAAATGAGAGACAGATTTCTGAACTAAAAACATTAGATTTTTCCTCCACAACTGCTTCTTGCCCCCACTCCTTCCCAGCCAGACACGCACACACACACCAACACCCACACTTACTCACATTCCTCCCATTGTCTCCCGCTTTGATGAGCTTTTGCAATAAAATGCAAAACAAAAGGGTAAGGAGGGCTTTTTGCACCTTGATGGCTGCTGACTTTGTTATGAGATCTGTAATAAAGGAAAGTAATATGCTTTAAACATTAAATAAGACTTTAATTGTCGCCACCATGAAAAACGTGCCTTTCTCAGGACGTAATTGAATGTCCCCAACGCATCGAGGGAATTAAAATAGGTTATTTTATGTGTTGCTTTATTTTTGATTGAATCTGCTCTTAAGTGGTTGAGACAGAGGAGTTATCCATTTTTTAGATGCCTTGTGTAGTGCTCAGTGACTGAGAATTGAAAAGAGACACAGGGAGGTAGAGGAAAAAGGGGGAGAGGGAGAGAGAGAGAGAGAAATGGATGGAGGCAAGAGAGAGACGGGGATGGAGGAGGGGAGGAAATGACAGAGACAAATGCCTCTGCATTGACAGCTGTCCTCCATTTTCTCACAGACAGACATACAAATGAGGACCACAAATCAAACGAATTCCTCTAAGATTAATCCTGGGCCCCGGCAGGCACGCGGGCAGGAATTGGCAGGCCTGTGGACTGATGAAAGCGGATGGATCTTTCGACTTTGATAAACGGTATCAATACCAAACACTTTAGGATCAGATATTAAAGGGATTGGCATTTGCTCATATGGGAAGAATGAATGTGCATCTGTGATCAGCAAGCGTACGTAACAGGGTCAAAATGATAACTAAAACAATAAAAACAGTCTTCTAACCTTGCAGGTGAGGACACCTTTTACACTTACTGCCATTCATTTGACTTGTACAGAAGGGATTTGTTAGGAAAATCAGGTATTTTAATTTTGGCGAAATGCTTATAGTACCAGCTTTAACAAATGTTTAATGGGTTTTGATTGTAGATTAATGGAGTCTGTGGAAAAAGCAAATAGCACCAGTTTTTTTCCTGAACACTGTAGCTATACAATGCTAACAATATGTTTATATAAACACATGTTCAAAAATATGTTTACAGTTTTTTAACCTTTATCAAGATTTAACCAAGACCACAGGTTTGCTCTAATAAATAAAGTGCTTTGAGTTGCCATGAAAAACATTACTACACTGTATCTATCTATCTATCTATCTATCTATCTATCTATCTATCTATCTATCTATCTATCTATCTATCTATCTATCTATCTATCTATCTAATTACACTACAGTTGAAATGAGTTGTTGTTGTACAGAAAACAAATTGAACTCATTAATAAGACAAAATCTGGTGAAATCACATTCCTTTCAAAATAATTTCTTAAGAACTTTTTTATGTTATTTTACTTACTGTCTGCTCAACATCTAAGTGTTCTACTCTGTGACTGTCTGATTTCAGCTACAGTACTGCTTTTGCTATTTTAATGACAACTGATGTATGGGTAGTTAACAGG